>OU342741.1:390381178-390429147 GCA_910589775.1 Avena eriantha
TTCTCTTCACATACCACACATTAATCCACCAGTGTCATTGAAATGTGTGTTCTCTTCCGAGACCACACATGGATCCACCAGTGTCATTGCATGTGTGTTCTTTTTACTAACAACAACCAGAATCATTGCATGTGTGTTCTTTTCACATACCACCAATGGATCCACCGGTGTCATTGCATGTGTGTTCTTTTTACTGACAACCACCAGAGTCTTTTCATGACTATTATTTTCACATACCACATATGGATCCACCAGTGTTATTGAAATGTGTGTTCTCTTCAGAGACCACACATGTATCCACCAGTGTCATTGCATGTGTGTTTTTTTACTAACAACAACTAGATTCATTGCATGTGTGTTCTTTTCACATACCACACATGGATCCACCAGGGTCATTGCATGTGTGTTCTTTTCACAATCCACCTATTGATCCACTAGTGTCATTGCATGTGTGCTCTTATTACTAACAACAACCAGAGTTATTGCATGTGTGTTCTTTTCACATACCACATATGTGTCTACCAGTGTCATTGCATGTCTGCTCTTTTGACAATCCACCTATGGATCCACCATTGTCATTGCATGTGTGCTCTTTTCACAATCCACCTATGGATCCACCAGTGTCATTGCATGTGTGCTCTTTTTAGTAACAACAACCAGAGTCATTGCATGTGTGTTCTCTTTAGAGACCACACATGGATCCACCAGTGTCATTGCATGTGTGTTCTTTTTACTAACAACAACCAGAGCCATTTCATGTGTGTTCTTTTCACATACCACATATGGATCCACTAGTGTCATTGAAATGTGTGTTCTCTTCAGAGACCACACATGGATCCACCAGTGACATTGCATGTGTGTTCTTTTTACTAACAACAACTGGATTCATTGCATATGTGCTATTTTTACTAACAATAACCACAGTCATTGTATGTGTGTTCTCTTTAGAGGCCACACATGGATCCACCAGTGTCATTGCATGTGTGTTCTTTTTACTAACACCAACCAGAGTCATTTCATGCCTATTATTTTCACATACTACATATGGATCCACCAGTGTCATTGAAATGTGTGTTCTCTTTAGAGACCACACATGGATCCACCAGTGTCATTGCATGTGTGTTCTTTTTACTAACAACAACTGGAGTCATTACATGTGTGTTCTTTTCACAATCTACCTACGGATCCACCAGTGTCATTACATGTGTGTTCTTTTTACTAACAACAACCAGTGTCATTGCATGTGTGTTATTTCTTCTAACCACAGCTAGAGATATTGCATGTGTGCTATTTTTACTAACAACGACCAGAGTCATTGCATGTGTGTTCTCTTCAGAGACCACACATGGATCCACCAGTGTCATTGCATGTGTGTTCTTTTTACTAACAACAACCAGTCATTTCATGACTATTATTTTCACATACCACATATGGATACACTAGTGTAATTGAAATGTGTGTTCTCTTAAGAGACCACACATGGATCCACCATTGTCATTGCATGTCTGTTCTTTTTACTAACAACAACTAGAGTCTTTGCATGTGTGTTCCTTTCACAATCCACCTATGGATCCACCAGTTTCATTTCATGTATGTACTTTTTACTAACAACAACCAGTGTCATTGCGTGTGTGTTATTTTAACTTACAACAACTGGAGTCATTTCATGTGTGTTCTCTTCACATACCACACATGGACCCACTAGTGTCATTGAAATGTGTGTTCTCTTCAGAGACCACACATGGATCCACCAGTGTCACTGCATGTGTGTTCTTTTTACTAACAACAACCAGAGTCATTGTATGTGTGTTCTTTTCACATACCACCTATGGATCCACCAGTGTCATTGCATGTGTGTTCTTTTTACTAACAACAACCAGAGTCATTTCATGACTATTATTTTCAAATACCACATATGGATCCACCAGTGTTATTGAAATGTGTGTTCTCTTTAGAGACCACACATGGATCCACCAGTGTCATTGCATGTGTGTTGTTTTTACTAACAAAAACTGGAGTCATTGCATGTGTGTTCTTTTCACAATCCATCTATGGATCCACCAGTGTCATTGCATGTGTGCTCTTCTTACTAACACATCCAGAGTCATTGCATGTGTGTTCTCTTTAGAGACCATACATGGATCCACCAGTTTCATTGCATGTGTGTTGTTTTTACTAACAACAACTGGAGTCATTTCATGACTATTCTTTTCACATACCACATATGGATAAACCAATGTCATTGAAATATGTCTTCTCTTCAGAGACCACACATGGATCCACCAGTGTCATTGCATGTGTACTCTTTTTACTAACAACAACTAGAGTCATTGCATGTGTGTTGTTTTCACATACCACATATGGATCCACCAGTGTCATTGCATGTGTGTTCTTTTCACAATCCACCAATGGATCCACTAGTGTCATTGGATGTGTGCTCTTTTTACTAACAACAACTAGAGTCATTGCATGTGTGTTCTCTTCAGAGACCACACATGGATCCACTAGTGTCACTGCATGTGTGTTATTTTTACTAACAACAACTAGAGTCATTTTATGTGTGTTGTTTTCACATACCTCATATGGATCCACCATTGTCATTGAAATGTGTGTTCTCTTTAGAGACCACACATGGATCCACCAGTGTCATTGTTTGTGTGTTCTTTTTACTAACAACAACTGGAGTCATTGCATGTGTGTTCATTTCACATACCACATATGGATCCACCAGTGTCATTGCATTTGTGCTCTTTTCACAATCCACCTATGGATCCACCAGTCTCATTGCATGTGTGCTCTTTTTACTAACAACAACCAGAGTCATTGCATGTGTGTTCTTTTCACATACCACATATGGATCCACCAGTGTCATTGAAATGTGTGTTCTCTTCAAAGACCACACATGGATCCACCAGTGTCATTGCATGTGTGTTCTTTTTACTAACAATAACCAGAGTCATTTCATGACTATTATTTTCACATACCACATATGGATCCACCACTAGTAGAAAAAGGGCCTTTGGTTCGGGCCACTAGTCCCGGCCGTGGCTGGGGCCGGGACTAATGGTCCGAACCGGACGGCCCGAGGTCGTCAAATTCTGTGTCCCGGTCCGTAAGAGGCCACTAGTCCCGGTTTGAGACACAAACTAGGACTAGTGGGTCTGGGCACGCCCGCGTGGTCCTGGCAGAACCATTAGTCCCGGTTTGTGTCTCAAACACGGACTAATGGTCTGGCCCTATATATATGCACCCAGCCCTCCACTCTCTCCTGTTTTTTTCTATGTGAGGTGGGTATAACTTTGTGCTAACTTTTTTTCTTCATATGCACTAGAGGTGTTCGGTGAAATGCCTGTTAGAGCGATGCCACTTGAGTTCACAGAAGACAAAACATGATATGAGGTGCCAGAGCGACACTTAAGGTTTCTCCTCTTTGTTTTGAAGTGTCCTAAAAGGTTAGCAACTATTTTCTCATTTTGACTGGGCTTTACTAATTTAAGCATCATGATTGCGTTTGATATATATGCATGGTTGTATGATGCAGATGAGCCACCCATGGATGTATGGTGACCCACGCTCTGACGCTTACAAAGAAGGCGTGCGTTCTTTTCGCCTTGTGGTGGAGGCGAACAAGCGGTGGGATGGTTTTATGTGTTGTTCATGTGTTGAATTTCGGAATGAGCAGGCTCACACTTCCTCAAGAGTCATTCAGAGCCACCTGCTTCGGTCCGGTTTCATGTCCGGCTATAATGTTTGGACCAAGCACGGAGAAAGAGGGGTTATGATGGAAGACGGCGATGAAGAAGAGAACGATGATGACAAGTACCGATCTATGTTCCCTGAATACGATGATACCGCAGTTGAAGATAATGAAGAAGAAGGGGGTGAAGAACGGGAACCAGATGAGCCCGTTGATGATTTTGGTTGGGTCATTAGTGATGCAAGGCGAGACTGCGACACAGAAAAGGATAGGTTGCAGTTCGAGCAGATGTTACAGGACCACAACAAATTGCTGTACCCAACTTGTGAAGATGGCTAGAAGAAGCTGGGTAGCACACTGGAATTGTTGAAGTGGAAGGCAGAGACCAGTATGACTGACTCGGGATTTGAAAAGTTGCTGGTAATAATGAAGAAACTGCTTCCAAGAAATAACCAATTGCCCTCCAGTACGTATGAAGCAAAGAAACTTGTCTGCCATCTAGGATTAGACGTGAAGAAGATACATGCATGCCCTAATGACTGCATCCTCTACCGCGGTGAGAAGTACAAGAATATGGATAAATGCCCGGTATGCACTGCATTGCGGTATAAGATCAGAAAATATGACCCTGGTGATGTTGAGGGCGAGCCACCCAGGAAGAGGGTTCCTGCCAAGGTGATGTGGTATGCTCCTATAATACCACGGTTGAAACGTTTGTTCAGAAATAAAGAGCATGCCAAGTTGTTGCGATGGCACATGGAAGACCGTAAGAAAGACGGGATGTTGAGGCACCCGGCTGATGGTCAGTAGTGGAGAAAAATTGAGAGAGATTTCTCGGACTTTGCTAGTGACGAAAGGAACTTATGCTTTGGTCTACGTACCGATGGCATGAATCCTTTTGGGGAGCAGAACTGCAGTCACAGCACCTGGCCCGTGACTCTATGTATCTACAACCTTCCTCCTTGGTTGTGCATGAAGCGGAAGTTCATTTTGATGCCAGTGCTCATCCAAGGCCCAAAGCAACCCGACAACGACATTGATGTGTACCTAAGGCCATTAGTTGATGAACTTCTACAGTTGTGGGCCAAACCAGGTGTACGTGTGTGGGATGAGCACAAACAACATGAATTTGACCTACAAGCGTTGCTTTTTGTAACCATCAATGATTGGCCTGCTCTTAGTAACATTTCAGGATAGACGAACAAAGGATACAATGCATGCACGCACTGTTTAGATGAGACTGAAAGTATATATCTGGATAAATGTAGAAAGAATGTGTACCCATACAATCGTCGTTTTCTTCCGCCAGTCATCCCTTAAAGAAGAAAGGCAAGCATTTCAATGGCAACGCAGAAACCCGGACGAAGCCTGTCCCCCGTAGTGGTGCTGATGTATTTGGTATGGTCAAGGATTTGGATGTAATCTTTGGAAAGGGTCCTGGAGGACAACCTGTTCTGAAAGACGCTGACGGACACGCACCCATGTGGAAGAAGAAATCCATATTTTGGGAGCTACCCTATTGGAAAGTGCATGAGGTCCGCTCTGCAATCGACGTGATGCACCTGGCGAAGAATCTTTGCATGAATATTCTAGGATTCCTGGGCTTGTATGGGAAGTCAAAAGATACCCCGACAACACGAGAGGACCAGCAACATCATAAAGGACGATACGGCAAGCATCCAGGGCAGTTTCAAGGGCTTGCCAGCTACGCTCTTACCAAAGAAGAGGAGGAAATCTTTTTTGAAGTCCTTTTTAGTATCAAGGTCCCGTCTGGCTTCTCGTCGAATATAAAGGGAATAGTAAATATGAAAGAGAAAAAATTACAAAACCTAAAGTCTCATGACTGCCACGTGCTTATGACGCAATTGCTTCCGGTTGCATTGAGGGGAATTCTACCAGAAAATGTTCAACTAGCCATTGTGAAGGTATGTGCATTCATCAATGCAATTTCTCAGAAGGTAATCGATCGAGAAAGTCTATCGGGGTTATAGATTGATGTGGTCCAATGTCTGGTCAGCTTCGAGTTGTTGTTCCCGCCATCCTTCTTCAATATTGTGACGCACCTCCTAGTTCACCTAGTCGAAGAGATTAGAATTCTCGGTCCTGTGTTTCTACACAATATATTCCCCTTCGAGAGGTTCATGGGAGTCTTAAAGAAATATGTTCATAACCGTGCTAGGCTAGAAGGAAGCATCTCCAAGGGCTATGGAACAGAGGAGGTCATTGAGTTTTGTGTTGACTTTCTTCCTGACCTTAAGCCGATTGGTGTTCCTGAATCTCGGTATGAGGGGAGGATGACTGGAAAAGGCACACTAGGAAGGAAATCAATGGTATGCAGGGACGGGCATTCTTTCACTCAAGCACACTACACAGTTCTACACAATTGCACCGTGGTGGCTCCGTATATCGAGAAACACAAGAATATTCTATGCTTCGAAAACCCGGGGAAGCCTGAAACCTTGATTAAAGGGGAACACGAGAAATTTTTTGGCAGTTGGTTGTAGACACATCTCATGAATAACACCACTATTGGAGATGAGTTGTACTCGTTGGCCAGGTTACCATCTTCGACTATATGTACTTTCCAAGGGTACGAGATAAATGGGAATACATTTTACACGATCGCCCAAGATAAAAAGAGCACCAACCAAAACAGTGGTGTCCGCTTTGATGCAACTGATGACAATGGGCAGTAGGACACATATTATGGGTACATAGAGGATATATGGGAACTTGACTATGGACCTACTTTTAAGGTCCCTTTGTTTCGGTGCAAATGGGTCAAGCTGATAGGAGGCGGGGTACATGTAGACCAAAAGTACGACATGACAACAGTGGATCTCAACAATCTTGCGTACATGGATGAACCATTCGTCCTAGCCAACGATGTGGCTTAGGTTTTCTATGAAAAGGACATGTCTACCAAACCGAGAAAAAGGAAAGATAAGCAAAAGAATACAGAATACGGTGAGCCAAAGTGCCACATAGTTCTTTCAGGGAAAAGAAACATCGTGGGAGTGGATGACAAGATAGACATGTCAGAAGATTACAATAATTTTCATGAAATTCTGCCCTTCAAAGTGAAAACTGACCCAAGCATCCTATTAAATGATGAAGATTCTCCATGGCTATGGTTCAAAATAAAACCACAACACTAGATGTTGGTGATGTGTAATAATGTATTAAACCTTTTATTTGAGACATAAATCTATGTAATGTATTAAACCTTTTATTTGAGACATAAAGGTCCCCTTTCATGTAATACATCTTGCTCAATCAAACTATACATTGACGACCGAGTTCTGAGCCGTGGGAGGTGATCACCCAAAGAGAAAGAACCATCACAAGAGAAGGAACCCACAAACACTAAGGATACATAGCACAACTGAAAATTAAGATACATAGCAAAACTGAAAATTAAGATACATAGCACAACTAAAAATTAAGAAACATGCCTAATGTTGGATTGATTCAGTCATGCTCTTGCCTAGCCCTGTAATATGCGCCACTCTAGTCGTCGTAGTCGCCGGCGCCGTCGTCGATGTCGTCGTCGGGGTCGCCGTAGTCGAACCTTGAAGGTTGGGCACGCATGGGCTGGATTTGAGGGTACTGCAGGCGGGGGTTATTGCCGGTCGTGTTGTAGGCAATGACACTCTGGAGAGTCCAGCCGCGCCACCACAGCCAACGGCCGGCCTCGTTGAAGTTCGAAGGAGGTGGGTCATCCTCCTCATGCCTGGCGAGCGCCCTCTCACGCCGATTGATGAAGAAGGCTTCCCAAGTCGGGAAATAGTCGGAACGCTAGTTGGGATTCCTCCGCTGCTCTGGTCTGAGCTCGAGGTAGTAGTGGTTCGTGATGGCCATCCGGCGCTCCACACATAGAGGGAAAGGAGGGACCGGCACGCCTCCGGCGCTCAGCATCCAGCCGGTGGGGACGCGGTAGCCCGGTGGGCAGGGGTAGTTCGAGGCGCAAAGCGCCTCCGCCTCCCTGGGGGTTAGAGGTATGGTGGAAGCCATGGGAGAGAGTGGAGAGAGGCGATAGATATGTGTCTAGATGTGCTATGGCAACAACCAAGCCTACATATATATATAGTGAGAAATGGTGGGAAGTTAGAGGAGGGAAGCGGTGGAAAATGTGGGAAGAAAACGAGCGGGAAAAAATAAGGCGGGAAGAAATAAGGCGGGAAGAAACAGACCTTTCGTACCGGTTTCGCGTGAATTTTTTATCAACCGGGACTAAAGGGGCTTTTTTGTAATAAATAATAACAAAATGCGGTCGAAACCCGAAACCGGGACTAAAGAGGAACACATATGTCATTGATTTCCATGTTGAGATACATATGTGTGCCAAAACCCGAAACCCTAACGGTCGCCGTAGGATATTCTTATAGTAAACTTGCAATTTTAATTCATAAACAGGTTCTAATCTTTCTTGTGATTCCGTAGTCATATTATTTGCAATTTTCTGATTAGCAATTATTTTCTTATGAATTTATTACTCCAAAAAGGGTATTAATCCTATTTAAATAATCACGACAAATACTTACAGTAATATTCCAAAAAGGGTATTAATTCATAAACTTGGCGCGTGTGGCCCCCAGTCTAGGGTTTCGTCAGAGGAAGACCACCGGAGCGTCGGAATCACATGAAAACATGCATGTGCCCCTAGGATATGTGTGTGAGAGTGGTGCAAGGTTGGTAGGTGCCATGTGTAGGCCCCAGGTGTGACCCCCTTCCTGGACATGCATTAACACTTAGTGAAATCTTGGATCTGTACGTGAAAACTCCCGCCGCGGGACAACCGGGGCCTGGAATGTGGCAAAGTTGGCCCAACATTTGCTCTCCATGTACATATGTCCGAAACAAACCAAAACAAATAGAAAGGTCCACCGCGCTACCCTCGTACGAAGAAAGCTATAGGGGTAGATGATCCGGGGCCCCTGGTCTAGGGTTTCGCCGGAGGAAGACCACCGGAGCGTCGGAATCATATGAAAATGGAAAAATGGTTAATAGTCTGACTAGTTAGAATAATTATTTCATAAAACAGAAAATGCTACACACCGGGACTAAGGTGCTAAACCCTAAACCCTAAATATAATAGTTAAACCTGAAACCCTAAACCCTAACCCTAACCCCTAAACCAAAAACTCTAAACCCTAAACCCGAAACCCTAACCCAAAACCCTAAACCTTAAACCCAAAACTCTAAACCCGAAACCCTAAACCCGAAACCCTAAACCCTAAACCCTAAACCCTAAAATATTGTAAACTTTTATCAGATTTAATAATATTGATATATAGTAGTTTATTTAATAACATAGTATGCAATAAGGCGGGAAACAGAGGTTGTAGTCAATTTTTTTAAAAAGGGGCCTTTAGTCCCATGTTGTGGCATGGCCCGGGACTAAAGGGTGCTGTTGGCGCGCACCCCGTGGGCGGTGCCGAAAAGCCTTTAGTCCTAGGGCGAGCCACGGGCCGGGACTAAAGGTCATACCTTTAGTCCCGGTCCATGCCTCGCCCCCGGACTAAAGACCCTTTAGTCCCGGTGCGAGCCACGGACCGGGACTAAAGGTTCATCCACTTAAATACGCCGCTTCGCTCCTCCAATCTCCATCTCCACACTCTGCAACAGGACGCGCGCGAGGACGACGACATCGACACCGGCAAGCTACCAAAATTTGGACCGCCTCGCCGCCTCTCCAGCCGTCCCGCCGTGCCTCCGCCTCTCCAAACGCCACGGACGTCCGCCCCGCCGCGCGCCGCGCCTCCTCCATCGTCCCCGGCCCCGGCGAGCCCCGTCGGAGGTAACTCCCCCCCGCCGCGCATCGGTCCTCATCCATCCCCGGCCCCGGCGAGCCCGGGCGGTGCCCCCGACCGCGCTGCCTCTCTCTGTCCCTGCCGGCCCCGGCCACTTTTTTTTAATTTTGTGTATCTTTTTTATAGTATATTGTATATATAGTATATTGTATATATATTATATGTTTTTTATAGTATATTATAGATATAGTATATTGTATATATGTTTTTATAGTACATTATAGATATAGGATATTGTATATAGTATATTTTATAGTATATTATAGATATAGTATTTTATATATATGTTTTTTTATTTCGTGTATCTTTTTTTATATGTTAATAATTATTACTAGAATATAGATATAGTATATATATATATATGTTTGTGTATAGTAATAGAATATATATAGTATATATATATGTTTTTTTATTTCTTGTATCTTTTAGATATAGAATATTGTAATATAATAGATATAGTATATTGTATATATATGGAGTATAGTATATATGTATATAATATATATGGAGTATATATAGTATATATGTTATTAATAGATATAGTATAATAGATATATGTTTCTCGCGGGCCCCCCGGAGATAGGGTTAGGGTGGTGGTGCTCGCGGGCCTCGGACTTAGGGTTAGGGTGGTGGTGCTCACGGGCCCCGGGACTTAGGGTTAGAGTGGTGGTGCTCGTGGACCCCCGGAGATAGGGTTAGGGTGGTGGTGCTCGCGGGCCCCCGGACTTAGGGTTAGAGTGGTGGTGCTCGCGGGCCCCCAGAGATAGGGTTAGGGTGGTGGTGCTCACGTGCCCCTGGAGATAGGGTTAGGGTAGTGGTGCTCGCGGGCCCCTGGAGATAGGTTTAGGGTAGTGGTGCTTGCGGGCCGCCCGGACATAAGGTTTGGGTTAGGGCATCACTAGAATTTTGCTATTGTTTAGTATTATTGTAGCAAATTGCGTGTTCATATTATTGTTTAGTATTATTTTATGCAGCAATATTGAATGAAAAATGTTATTGTGTGCATTTTGCAGAAAACTATGGAGCCAATCCAGAGAGACCTAGCACAGGAAGAAATTCTCGAGGATATGATCAACGACACCCCCCCATGTTGATCCACCTGATTCTCCGTCGATTTATCTGAATCCCTCCGGTGAGGGAGAGGAGGTCGACCGAACTAATCAAGGAGAAGCCGACGGCTCTGGAGGTGGAGAAGCCGACGGCTCTGGTGGTGGAGAAGCCGATGGCTTCGGTGGTGGAGAAGCCGATGGCGAGGTATACATATGATGTCTGGTGATCAGTAGATGCATTAACTGAGTTGTATATATATAAATTGACGAATGTTTCTTCTCTTAGGCCTCCACATCGAGCAAAAAATATTCCAAACGAGGCCCGACCAAAAAGTTGGACGCATCTACGCGTTATACAATTACGGTGGTATCACCACGGGGTGAACCGTTGGAACCCGAAAAGGCTAAAACTGTATTTGTACAACAATGCGGAGTTATGGTTAGGGATCGCATCCCGATCACCGTCCGAGAGTGGAATAAGACCAAAGGGGCAAAAGAGGGTGAGTATGTCGCCGATAGTTGCAAAGAGGGTCTTTGGAATGACCTTATGGCACATTTCACCCTGCCAGAATGTGAGGATGAAGCCGACACAGGTGCCTTGAGGAAGAAAGTCAAGCAGTGGACTCTTACGAAGATGGCCGAACTATTCAAGAACTGGAAGAAAGCATTATGGCAAAAGTATCAGAAGACAAAGACTCCTCCTAAATTTGAATGCTATCTAACGAAGCAGCAGGCTAACTGGGATGCATTTCTGAAGTACAAGGAGTCAAAACCTGTTATGGAAAAGTCGGAAAAAAAGAAAAATGCCGCGATGAAGAAATATCACCATCACCTGGGGCCAGGGGACTACGCGGCTTCCATGCCAAAGTGGGATGCTAAAGAGAATGAGCTGCTTGCTAAAGGGATCACTCCAGACCAATGCGCGAAGAATGGGATCTGAGGGCAAGGAATTGGTTCCTTGGGCATGGGAGTGAGTATGACGAAAGTACAGGGGATCTTATTTGCAGTGACGGGATTAGGATACCCCGAGATACATGGCAGAAAGTGGTGAAGGAGATTAAAGCGGGGACAACAAAGTTCCGTCCCGATAGAGAGAAAGACTTGCTGACAAAGGTCCTCGGGAATGACGAATGCGGAGGACATGTACGAGGCCTTGGCCCTAGTTATATGTGGGAGATGGGTGATGACCCACAAGTATAGGGGGTGTATCGCAGTATTTTCGAGGGAAGTGAAACCCAATTTATTGATTCGACACAAGGGGAGCCAAAGAATATTTATAAGCCTTAACAACTGAGCTGTGAATTCAGCTGCACCTGGAAACAATCTCGCTCACAACAGTTTATCAGTAGAAATAGTTATGTAGTAGGAATAGTAAAGTAGAAGAAGTGTAAAGCAAGGACAATAGTAACAAAAGCAGTAAACAATGGGATTCGAGTGTGGTAGGCATAGGGATGGATGGACGGGCATTGCATGGACAAGACAATTCACATAACAATCAGAACATAGGGCAATTGCAGATAAATAAGATAAAGCACCCAAGTACTAGACAATCCTAGGCATGTGTTCCATATATAGTCATACATGCTCGCATTGAGAACTTGCAAAACATCTTTTGTCCTACCAGCCCGTTTGCAGCGGGGCCTCTAGGGAACTACTGGCAATTAAGGTGCTCCTTTTAATAGAGCACCAGAGCAAAGCATTAACACTCCGTGAACACATGTGATCCTCACATCAAAGCCATTCCCTTCCGGTTATCCCGATTTTTGTCACCTCGGGGCCATAGGTTCCAGACAATAACGTGTGTATACAACTTGTAGATAAGACCTAAAACAATACTATCATAATGAATCAATAACAAGTTCAGATCTGAAATCATGGCACTCAGGCCCTAGTGACAAGCATTAAGAACAACAAGTCGCAACAAAGTCATAAAGCACTAATAAAAGATAGTAGGCACCATGCCCTAACAATCTGATGCCATTACATGAATGATCTCATCTAATCCCTACCATACCCATAGCCTACAGCGGGGGATTACTCACTCATAGATGGGGGAAACATGGATGGTCGATGGAGCTGATGGTGAAGATCGATGGAGATGGCTCCGGGGGCACTTCCCCGTCCCGGCAGGGTGCCGGAACAGAGACTTTCTGTCCCCCGAATCTCCCCTTCGGTGGCGGCGGCGCAGCAGAACTTTCGTGGAAAAACGTCGAACCCCCCAAAGTTTCTAGGTCAGAAGGCTTCTTATAGGCGAAGAGGGAGACCAAGGGGGTGCCTGGGACCACCACACCATGCCCTGGCGCGGCCAGGCCCAGCCCGCGCCTGGGGGGGTGTGGCCAGCCCTTGGCCCTCCTCCGTCTCGTATTCTGGCTCCTGGAGTCTTCTGGAAAAATAGGCACTTTGGCTTTTGTCCCATCCAATTCCGAGAATATTCATTTTCTAACTTTCATGGAACCAAAAACAGCAGAAAACAGGCAGCTGGCACTGTGGCTCTTGTTAATAGGTTAGTCCAAGAAATCATATGAAAAGTACTCCAAAGTGTGGACAAAACACAAGAAAGTGGATAAAACCAAGCATGGAGCATAAAAAATTATAGATACATTTGTAATGTATCAACATCCCCAAGCTTAACTCCTTCTCGTCCTCGAATAGGTAAGTGATAAAAAGAAAAAATAATTTGTGAGGTGACATGCACCATCAAAGACTTGATCAACGTATTTGTAAAACATTTAAAGCTGGGATCATAGTACTTAAATCATAACATGAAAGACAAAGTTCTAGCCATAAGACAAAGAAACTATGATGCAACATGAAAAGGCACAAACAAAAGATTCATGAATAACAATGCTTTGCAAGACATTTCTTTGTTTCACATAAAGACAACATAGCATAGTGGCATTCAGCTTGTCCCTCATAGAGTA
The DNA here is from genome assembly GCA_910589775.1 of Avena eriantha. Taxonomy (NCBI): domain Eukaryota; kingdom Viridiplantae; phylum Streptophyta; class Magnoliopsida; order Poales; family Poaceae; genus Avena; species Avena eriantha. Next base: position 390,394,659 of record OU342741.1, read on the forward strand.
GCAAACATAAATCCATAGGACACCTTCAAAGTTTACAAGAGTGACTAGATACAAATAGTTTAAAACAAGCAATATCAAGGTATGCATCAATCAACAAGTCTGGGACAATGCACATAGAACTAAGAATGGCCACTATGCTCTCAAGAAAGTGCTCATAGAATGTGGGGAGACTCGACAAGGAAATGAACAGGTTTTGAAAAGTTTGAAAGGCTTCCAAATGCTGAAAGTAAGGTACTCATTAGCTTTGAGATCTCATTGCCCCTATCATAAGCATCTTTAATGTGGTTAAGGTGAAAGTGAGGTCCAATCTGAGTTATATGCTTGACAGACTATAAACTAAAAATCCCAAGATTCTTGAGTACGAGGGCCGCTCTTCATGCTACTTAACTTTCGTTACGGGTAAGTTCTTGTCATCGTAAGTATGTGTGTATCATTGAGAACCACCAACGGGGTACCCCTTGCCCGATGATACGGAAGAATCCCCATATCAAAATGACAAGGCAAGCAGACAATGAGTATCTTAGCAATCTTCTTATTTACCATGGGAAAATGGTGTTTTTTCTCTCTTTCCTCTTTTCATAAATCTCTTTTTTTTTCTTTTTCTCAATAGCTATCTTTCTCTTTTTTTATAAGAAGAATGCTTCATAGATATCATTATGGTTACGCTGCAGGTTTCCACCATGTCAGCATGGATTAGACCAGCGGCCCATACGTTTCTCTAACACACATACATAACTCCATGGACTTACAAGCTCCCCTTTTATTTCACACCGACGACATCCGCAAACAAAAGAGCAAGGGAACAACTGGGTATATATTTACAAGTGTTGAAAGCGTTCCCCGTGACAGCACGGTTCTGCTAATCCCCATCCTATAATTTGCAAGCATATAACTTTCATGGAGAGTTCACAATGGTTCAGGTTTATTAAGTGAAGGAAATAAAGTGTCCCATCAAGTTTGTGAGAGCTTTACTAACTAACTTTCTCATAACAAGCAAACATTTTATTCGGAAGAAAACAAGGCATATTGAATATGCATGGAAGTAGCAAATGATGCTAATAGGTAGGTATGGTGGACACTTTGGCAATATTTGGCTTTAGGGAGTTGGAAACAAGAGTAAAACATACTCAGTGAAAGTGAAGGCTAGCAATAGTAAGGGAACGACAAACGAGAGAGCAATAATGGCCATAATCATGCAGAGCGACAAAACATCATTGATCAAAGCATAAAGTGATACTACAAGTTGAAAACTAAAGGATCATAAAGGCTATGGTGACTTGAGATAGTATTAACAGGGTGTGAGCATGTGCCAAGTCCACCCAAATAAAGCATCAAAGGAGAATACCACTATACTATGCTTTAATATGCTAAAACAACGCATGATTCATCGAAGGCACATTAAGAAATCTCAATTGTTTATAACAAGTCATGCTACAACAAAGAATACTAAGCATAAAGCCAAAACAATATCAAGCATGGCATGATAGAGCGTAGGCCACAGTCAAAAACAAGCTCTCTTTACCACTTAAGCATGAGCTTTCCTACTCTTTCCAAACCAAACCAGACTATTTGAACACCAATGCATGAAAGAGGGGGTCTAACCAATTTATTGAGAAAACTAAGAAAACCACGCAAACTAAAAACCAAAACAAAAAATGAAAAAGAAGATGCTCCAAGAACAACACAACTATGCATGAAACAAATAAAAATGAAGCGGTTGGAAGAAACCTAAGATTTTTATTGATGAATAAGGGGATGCCTTGGGCATCCCCAAGCTTTGACACTTGTAATTCTTGGATATTTCTTGGGGTGACACGCATGGCATCCCCAAGCTTGAGCTTTAGTCCATCCCTCATCTCATTACTCATTCCTTCCCTACACCTGAAATTTTTCCTTCATACAAAACATCACACAATCTCATTAGCAACATTAGTGCACTTAAGATAAATAAGTCTTAAGGTTCAGTTCTAACACCAAATAAACTTCCATTAGAACATTAGCTACTGTTGCACTTCCCTCAAAAAGCTCAATTCCCCAAAAGAACTCAAGAAGGAACTAACAAGAAGCAAATGCAGAAAATGGTAGAAATCTGTCAAAACAGACCAGCAGGTAAAGACGAATTTTTACGAAGACCTTCTGTTGCTCAAATCAAAAAGTGTTGAACTAACGAAAGTTAGATAACAAGCTAGGTCAGAAGCACAAACAATTACTGCTCAATCCGAGATACAGAGCTCTCTCACGATGTTTTAGGGTGAAGCACAGAAATCTGTTTTGGGACAGCAACTTTCCCAATCAGCACTTCACTCTCATTAGAGGTTACTCTTGGCACAAAAGGCAAATAAAAAGGATAAAGAGCGGTTATTACTGAGGTAATAACTTCAAGGTCTCATCTAAAACTTTTGGGTTATCTCCCTATAAGTACTTTTCTTTAATGCCTTTAAGTTAGGCATAAGAAAAAACTAGAATGGATAGAATAGAAGTAAACAGAAATAATCATAGTGAAAACATTGTTTTGTTCAATGAAATCCTTTTGTTAACAAGGTTGATCAGGTCTTGCTACCAAAACAATTTCATATGAGACAAAACTTTATATTCCACTAATGATTATGTTACCTCAACCTTGATAGCAATGGTCCCAATCATAATAGTTTCAAATTTTTTCTCTTGGTATGGGACAATATATTTCTCCAACTTGAATACCCTCAACATGTTCAATCGAATTCAAACCATAAATCCTTTCAATCTTCTTCAGGAAATAGACAATGTGTTCCTTGTCATTAACATTGAAGTTCACCTTCCCTTGATTATAATTAATAACAGCTCCTGCAGTATTAAGAAAAGGTATCCCAAGAATAATAGACATATTATCATCTTCAGGCATAAAAGTTTGAGAGGATGCTCTCATAAGAAATATGAGTTGAAGTAAAAGAGAGCATCAAGGAGAAAATTCAAAACAAATTTAAGTCTAACCCACTTCCTATGCATAGGAATCGTGTAAGCAAATAAATTTGCAAAGAACAAAGTGATAGGCATAGGAAGATAAATCAAGAGTAACTTCAAAACTTTCAGCACATAGAGAGGTGTTTCAATACCATGAAAACATCCACAACCATATTTTCCTCTCTCATAATAATTTTCAGTAGCCTCATGAAGAAACTCAACAATATAACTATCATATTAAAGCATGCTCTTCATGATCTACAAGCACTAGAGCTTTATTATAAACATTTTCAAGAGAAACCTCAGGAACATAACATTCATTCTCCTTTAGTAAGCAAGGGGGACAATCAAATAATGTAAGGGATAAAGAGTTACTCTCATTAGATGGTAGGCATGGGTAACTAATCCATTCTCTGTAACACCCTCGAATCGGCCCTATGCAAGTTTTAGCCCTTTCCGCCAAACCCGCATAGAAACGATTCAAGGACACCCACCAACCACTTTCGTGCGGGTGGATACCGAAGTAATACCATTACACAACAGTCCTCGATGGGACCCACAGAACAGATATATATACAATAGCGACTCAACGAGTCAAGAATACAGATATACAATACAAGATCCAAATCACCTTGAAATTGATACAACGTCCGAGTACGGACAAGAAGCAAATTGGGCTAAGAGCCCTGAAGAATAACCAACGGCGTCCATAGCCCTGCCCAGGCCAAGCCGGAAGGGTAACCCTGCTAACGACGTCAATCTCAAGCCTGCTAAAACAAAAGGGGTGCCGACAAAGGGAAAAGGAAAAAAGAGGAGCGTCAGTACTGACGCCAGTACACGGCGAGGCTAGAATTCGGCGGCTCTCGCCTACATAGGTATGGTGGACTGCAGCGGCAGCGCAGCAGCACTAAACAACCTACAGAGACTTAGTAAAACTGGCGGCTATTAGAGAGGGATAAGAAAGACCTATTCGGATCCGACCTGATGCTAACACCAAACATACCCATCCTGGCATTTCCCCCTCGATACCGAACGAGGAAGTCAAAACCGAGGAACTCACACGGTTGGCAGTTTTATTCATTCCATTATGGTTGAATCAGATATATAGCATGGGTCATCCTGATAACATAAGTAGTGGGCCATTTTAGTTAACATTCTGTTGTAGTTGGAACATTAACTAGTCAAATATAATTGTCCCGAGGAATCCCAAAAACCAGCAGTTGTTGGCACTTTTATCACATTCCATTGGAGTTGCAATACTTACTAGGCAGGTATAGTATGAAACAGAGCACCACATATCCACCAGTTGTTGGCATTTTTAATATCCATTCCGTTATAGAGAGGCTGATTACTAGTCACATATTAAGTCAAATTTATAGCACTACTTTAGTTATGCTTGTCTATGATCGAGATACTATGCTCAAAGTCGTCCATAACCGCGGACACGGCTTTCAGAAATTTTTACCCTGCAGGGGTGCACAAATAGCAACACATACTCGATCAACCTCGGAAAAACCAACTCAAAACCCAACGAGGCTTTCACGACAAAGCAATCACAGGATTCATAAAATATTTCAGGGGGCCACCCCACTAAGCTACCCGCAACGAAGTTGCCGGCTCCGAAAATGTGACCGGGCTTGTCGATACCGCGAAAACATTCCACGTTCCAAAATCGTACAAGTGCTCCACGCACAATCTTAAATAAAGTAGTAAAGCATGGCATAGGTACAGGATAGTAATAAAACCCCAAACTAGTTTGTGGCCCCAAGAAATAGAAATGAATCAAGCTCTGGCTCAGGGGGATCCCATAGGGTCTCCCGAATGTGGATAGTAAGAAATAGTCAAGGAACAGGTATCAAGTACTCGAGGTCCTACGGGACACAAGTGAGCGTGGAAGAACCAAATAAAATCTATTGCCCACTGATGCCTCTGCATTAGTTATGTCTAGCAATTTAATAGTTGTATTTAAAGTCATGATCAACTCCACCGTAAAGCATCTCCACCATTAAGCATAAGCCAACCTTCCATTAACGATGGAACGACAACGACGCGAACCACACATGAGCAAGTGACTACGACTCACAAGACTGACTATCTATCAAACAACAGGCAATAGGATGTGTCCAAGGCAATATAAAGGCTGCAAGGGATATTTCTGGTACGAAACACTAAAGCATCGTGACACGGATAGCAAAATATCAACAGGAGGAAATAAAGACTATAAATGCAAAATAGGTAGAAGGGGGAGAATGCTCGCCTGGGAAACACTTCCGAAGGTTCATATCCGGAGAACTTGTTGGCACTGGCATCAACTCATCAGCCTAATCCGCGAAGAAGCACACACTAGAAGAAACACCGGATGCAATATTTAATACTACGGCAGAAGATCTGGAATGCTTATGATATGATGCATGGCATGGCACAGATGCGGTGCAATTATGCAATATTAAGTGGAACTGGGGTCCCGACAATTAATTAATAGGTTCGAGTGATTTAGAAACCCCGCAAATTAAATATTGGATTAATAAGGCGAAACTGGGCATCGGTTCGCTAGCCAAATTTAAATGGAGTCTGTAATAAGACAAATATATCCCGCATAAACACTCTATATTTAATTATTAGATGAATCGATACAATGCCCCCAAACCACACATTATGCATGCGAGTATGAATCATTTAATATGCAACAAGTGGTAAGGTTATATTATATAAATAAAATAGGGGTCTCGGAAAAGGAATCACATTAGGGTTCGGCACCGATGGTCTTGGGGTTCGACGGATCTAGGAAGGAGAACTTGACGTCGTGAAGACGGCCTCCAGGTTCGGGGTCTCGAGGCCGGCGGGATCGGTCTCGATCTTCGGACTCCGGGGTTCGGTCTTCGAGTCCTCGAGGTAGTCTTTATTTGCAGCATCTCTACACTACGGATAAAGGAAGAACTTCCGTCAGTGTTTCACCGACATAAGAAATCCACATACACGATTCGCCTCACCGTGGAGCCACAAATTGGCACTAGAGGTTGCACACGGTCTAGGACATCAGTAGCAGTAGCAGAACACATCATATCACCACCATAACTTCACTGATACATCAGCACACATCGCCTCCTCAACTAACAATAGCACCATCACCAACCGAGCACCTAGCGACGGTCAACGGCGGCCCGCAGGACGGAGCTGAGGAGGGCCAGGTCTCGCGGCGCGGAGGAGGACATGGTGGTGGCCCCTGGGAGGAGAAGGCGCTGGCGGCAAGGCTTGACGCGAGCGGCGACACTGGGGCGATGCGGGCCGGCGCTTCATAGAGGAAGGGGCGCGGGCTCGGAAGACAGCGACCGGCCGGAAAGAGCCGGTGCAGTGCAGGCAGAACTGGCGGGATGCGGCTCCAAGGCGCAGGGACCGAGGAGCTGTAGGGGCAAAGTTCCCGGCGGCGCTCAGGGCAAGGAGGGAGCATGTGGAATCGTGGGTGGAGCGGCTCCGAGGCGGAGACGGGAGGAGGCCGGCGGCGGGGACGTCGAGCTTGGCGGGACGGCTCGTAGTGGGAGCACGCCGGGTTAGGGTCGACCAGCGAGGGGCAGCAGGGAGGCGTGAGGTGGAGGAGAGCTGACCACAGCGACGAAGAGGTGGCCAAAGGCGCGCTGCCACGGCGGGGTGCTCTGCAGAGAGGAGCGGGAGGCGGGGCCGTGCCGGGGAGGGAGGAGGACGTGAGGGGAAAGGGGAAAATGGCGGCGGAGGTCCACCGGGTCAGTGGCGGCTCGGTGCGAAGGTGGACGGCTGCGACCGGAGGAGAAGCGAGGCCGGGGGACGGGGCCCTGGCCGGAGGCGGCGTTTGAGAAGGACGGAGGTCGGCGGGGAAGCTCTTGGCGGTGGTTGGACCGACTCTGGGCGGCGGCCGGAGCTAAGCACGGGGAGGGGCGGCGAGGCAGAGGAGGGAGGAACGGATCGGGAGGCATGCGACGCGACAAGGAGTGGTGGGGCCGGGGACGGGGTGGGAACCCGAGGTGGTCGGCATGGTGTGGGCGGGAGCGTGCGTGCGGCCAGGTGTAGGGCGCGGTCGGTGCATGGTGGACGCGGGAGGAGGCACGGTAGGTGGGGAGCGATAGGTGGTGGTTGGAGATAAGGAATGTGAGGGCGGGAGAAACGGTCGGTGTGGGGGTGCGTGTGGGACCAGGAGGTGGGGCCCGGAGCGCAATATGGTGGGGATGTGAGAGCAATGCTGGGAGAGCGCGCCTGGGGAAGGTTGTTGGGCGCCAGGTGGAGTGTGATGCGGAAAGAGAGGCGAGGTGTGGGGCCGAGCTAGCATGGTGGAGGCATGCTGTGGAGGGAGTGGGATGGATGGGGTGACGTGGCGAGCGATGGGTGGCTGGTTAGGAGAGTGGCGGCGGCTGCTGGGGTGCGGCGGGGGATTACGTTAGATTAGGGTTTTTCTGGTGGGGTGGTAGTTGGCTAGCTGCTGGGCTTTTGGGCCTTAGCGGCTGGCTGACTCCCCCACTAAAACAAAAATAAGTTTATTTATTCTATTTTTAGAAAGAGTTGTGTATCTAGTTTTAGACAAATAAAATATTCAGGAAGACTTGGTTTTATGATTTGAAATTAAAGGAGGGCTAATTAGAAAACAAAATAGGGTTTTTGCAAAGTACTTTTATGAACAAACATGCATGGTGATGTCATGATGATGCACAAAGTAGAAACCACGAGCGATTTTCTGGTAGTGGTTTTAGCGGGGTGCTACAATTCGACACCACTAACAAGGGATCTCGCCCTCGAGATCCGCCTCGTGGTACCGGGAAGAAGGCTGATGATCTAAATCTTCTCACTTTGTGTAGATCCTCGCGACACCACTAACAAAGATTCTTTCTCCATCTTGAAATCAGCGACACCTCCAACAAAGGGTCGTTGCTCACGTTCGTCGAGAGAACACTCCGGATAAACAAAGGAGGAAGGTAAAGGTATCAATAAATAAAGCCACCTCTAACTTCGATAGAAAGAGAGAACCAATGCATTCTCATCCACTTCAATGTACACGAGCAAATAGAGTGAGTAGTCGGCATGGGGGCCAATCCATCACGCACCCAAACTATGACTCCGCACAATCAGTAGAAAAGTGTGCAACCATTCTCGGAATCAGATTGAAGATCTTGACAATCGAGGTTCGGAACAAAGGAGGAATGCAGACTGTGCATCGGATCTGGCGTCGCTGATGACGATGTCGTCACATCGGAACCTACTAGAAGGCTCAAGGAGGAACAAAGAGAAGTCCAATAGACGAAGGGTTCCTCAGATAGCATGAAGTCCGGAGGTAGAAGCACCGTTGCCAAAGGAGGAAGCGAAACCTTGAAGGTACGACAGAACCCAACCACGGGAATCCCTGGACTCGAAGAAAGGAAAGAGAGAAGACTCAAAACACGCAGAGGTAAGAGGATAATAGCAGAGGGGTAAAGAGTAAAACAGACCTAATCAGATCTATCCAACCGATTTTGCAAAATAGTTTTGACACTCTACAACGTCCATTAGCTAGGTTATCCTACAGGCTGGACAAGTGGGGTATCGCAACTGCTGAGCTCTGATACCACTCTGTAACAGCCTCGAATCGGCCCTATGCAAGTTTTAGCCCTTTCCGCCAAACCCGCATAGAAACGATTCAAGGACGCCCACCAAGCACTTTCGTGCGGGTGGAAACCGAAGTAATACCATTACACAATAGTCCTCGATGGGACCCATAGAAGATATATATATACAACAGCGACTCAACGAGTCAAGAATACAGATATACAATACAAGATCCAAATCACCTTGAAATCGATACAATGTCTGAGTACGGACAAGAAGCAAATTGGGCTAAGAGCCCTAAAGAATAACCAATGGTGTCCATAACCCTGCCTAGGCCAAGCCGGAAGGGTAACCCTGCTAACGACGTCGATCTCAAGCCTGCTAAAACAAAAGGGGTGCCGACAAAGGGCAAAGGAAAAAGAGGAGCGTCAGTACCGAGCCAGTACACGGCGAGGCTAGAATTCGGCGGCTCTCGCCTACATAGGTATGGTGGACTGAAGCGGCAACGCAGCAGCACTAAACAACCTATAGAGACTCAGTAAAACTGGCGGCTATTAGAGAGGGATAAGAAAGACCTATTCGGATCCGACCTAAGGTTAACACCAAACATACCCATCTTGGCATTTCCCCCTCGATACCGAACGAGGAAGTCAAAACCGAGGAACTCACACGGTTGGCAGTTTTATTCATTCCATTATGGTTGAAGCTCTTACTAATCAGATATATAGCATGAGTCATCCTGATAACAGAAGTAGTGGGCCATTTTAGTTAACATTCCGTTGTAGTTGGAACATTTACTAGTCAGATATAATTGTCCTGAGGAATCCCAAAACCCAGCAGTTGTTGGCACTTTTATCACATTCCATTGGAGTTGCAATACTTACTAGGCAGGTATAGTATGACACAGATCACCACAGATCCACCAGTTGTTGGCATTTTTAATATCCATTCCGTTATAGTGAGGCTGATTACTAGTCACATATTAAGTCAAATTTATAGCACTACTTTAGTTATGCTTGTCTATGATCGAGATACTATGCTCCAAGTCGTCCATAACCGCGGACAGGGCTTTCACAAAGTTTTATCCTGCAGGGGTGCACAAATAGCAACACACACTCGATCAACCTCGGAAAAACCAACTCAAAACCCAAGGAGGCTTTCACGACAAAGCAATCACAAGATTCATAAAATATTTCAGGGGGCCACCCCACTAAGCTACCCGCAACGAAGTTGGCCGGCTCCGGAACAGACCCAGGTCTTGTGACAATGGCTGTAGACGACTGGGAACCCAAAAATGTGACTCGGCTTGTTGATACCGCGAAAACATTCCACGTTCCAAAATAGTACAGGTGCACCACGCACAATCTTAAATAAAGCAGTAAAGCATGGCATAGGTACAGGATAGTAATAAAACCCGAAACTAGTTTGTGGCCCCAAGAAATAGAAATTAATCAAGCTCTGGCTCAGGGGGATCCCATTGGGTCTCCCGGATGTGGATAGTGCAAATAGTCAAGGAATAGGTATCAAGTACTCGGGGTCCTACAGGACACAAGTAAGCATGGAAGAACCAAATAACATCTATTGCCTACCGATGCCTCTACATTAGTTATGTCTAGCAATTTAATAGTTGTATTTAAAGTCATGATCAAATCCACCGTAAAGCATCTCCACCATTATGCATAAGCCAACCTTTCGTTAACCTTGGAATGACAATGACGCGAACCAGCACATGAGCAAGCGACTACGACTCGCAAGACTGACTATCTATCAAACAACAGGGAATATGATGTGTCCAAGGCAATATAAAGGCTGCAAGGGATATATCTGGTAGGGAACACTAAAGCATCGCGACATGGATAGCAATAGATCAACAGGAGGAAATAAAGACTATAAATGCAAAATAGGTAGAAAGGGGAGAATGCTCGCCTGGGAAACACTACAGAAGGTTCATATCCAGAGAACTTGTCGGTACTCGCATCAACTCATCGGCCTAATCCGCGAAGAAGCAAACACTAGAAGAAACACCAGATGCAATATTTAATACTACGACAGAAGATCCGGCATGCTTATGATATGATGCATGGCATGGCACAGATGCGGTGCAATTAGGCAATATTAAGTGGAACTGGGGTCCCAACAATTAATTAATAGGTTCGAGTGATTTAGAAACCCCGCAAATTAAATGTTGGATGAACAAGGCGAAACAGGGCATCGGTTCGCAACACAAATTTAAATGGAGTCCGGAATAAGACAAATATATCCCGCATAAACACTCCATATTTAATTATTAGATGAATCGATACAATGCCCCCAAACCACACAATATGCATGCGAGTATGAATCATTTAATATGCAACAAGTGGTAAGGTTATATTATATAAATAAAATAGGGGTCTCAGAAAAGGTATCACATTAGGGTTCGGCACCGATGGTCTTGGGGTTCGACGGATCGGTCTTCGGGCTTCAAGGTTTGGATCTAGGAAGGAGAACTTGACGTCGTGAAAACGGCCTCTAGGTTCGGGGTCTCGAGGCCGGCGGGATCGGTCTCGATCTTCAGACTCCAGAGTTCGGTATTGGAGTCCTCGAGGTGGTCTTGATTAGCAGCATCTCTACACCACGGATACAGGACGAACTTCCTTCAGTGTTTCACCGACATAAGAATTCCACATACACGATTCGCCTAACCGTGGAGCCACAAATTGGCACTAGAGGTTGCACACGGTCTAGGACATCGATAGTAGTAGCAGAACACACCATATCACCATCATAACTTCACTGATACATCAGCACGCATCGCCTCCTCAACTAACAATAGAACCATCACCAACCGAGCACCTAGCGACGGTCAACGGCGGCCCGCAGGATGGAGTAGAGGAGGGCCAGGTCTCACGGCGTGGAGGAGGACATGGCGGTGGCCCCTGGGAGGAGACGGCGCTGGCGGCGAGGCTTAACGCGAGCGGCGATGCTGGGGCGATGCGGGCCAGCGCTTCACAGAGGAAGGGGCGCGGGCTTAGAAGATGGCGACCGGCTGGAAAGAGCCGGTGCTGCGCAGGCAGAGCTGGCGGGATGCGGCTCCAAGCCGCGGGGACCCAGGAGCTGTAGGGGCGAAGTTCCCGGCGGCGCTCAGGGCAAGGAGGGAGTCCGCGGACTCGTGGGCGGAGCGGCTTCGAGACGGTGATGGGAGGAGGCCGGCGGCGGGGACGTCGAGCTTGGCGGGCAGCGATGGGCGGTAGGGAGGCGCGAGGCGGAGGAGAGGCGACCGCCACGACGAAGAGGTGGCCGGAGGCGCGCTGTCGCGTCGGGGTGCTCTGTAGAGAGGAGCAGGAGGCGGGGCCGCGCCAGCGAGGGGGGAGGACGCGAGGGGGAAGGGGAAAACGGCGGCGGAGGTCCACCGGGTCAGTGGCGGCTCGGCGCGAAGGTGGACAGCTGTGACCGGAGTAGAAGCGAGGCCGGGCGGCAGGGTCCTGGCCGGAGGTGGCGTTTGAGAAGGACGGAGGTCGGCGGGGAACCTCTTGGCAGCGGGGGGACTGACTCTGGGCGGCGGCCAGAGCCGAGCACGGGGAGGGGCAGTGAGGCAGAGGAGGGAGGAACGGATCGGGAGATTGGGCCGCGGATGGGGAACGTCCAAGAGGCGTGCGACGTGACAAGGAATGGTGGGGACGGGGACGGGGCGGGATCCTGAGGTGGTCGGCACGGTGTGGGCGGAAGCGTGCGTGCGGCCAGGTGTGGGGCGCGGTCGGTGCGTGGTGGACGCGGGAGGAGGTGCGGTAGGTGGGGAGCGAAAGGTAGTGGTTGGGGATAAGGCAGGTGAGGGCGGGAGAAACGGTCGGTGTAGGGGTGCGTGTGGCACTAGGATGTGGGGCCTGGAGCTCAATGTGGTGGGGCTGTGCGAGCGACGCAGGGAAAGCGCGCCTGGGGAAGGTTGTCGGGCGGCAGGTGGGGTGTGACGCGGAAAGAGAGGCGAGGAGTGGGGCTGAGCTGGCAGGGTGGAGGCGTGCTGTGGAGGGAGTGGGATGGATGGGTGACGTGGCGAGCGATGGGTGGCTGGTTAGGAGAGTGGCGGCGGCTGCTAGGGTGCGGCGGGGGATTAGGTTAGATTAGGGTTTTTCTGGTGGGGTGGTAGTTGGCTAGCTGCTGGGGTATTGGGCCTTAGCGGCTGGCTGACTCCCCCACTAAAACAAAAATAAGTTTATTTATTCTATTTTTAGAAAGAGTTGTGTATCTAGTTTTAGACAAATAAAATATTCAGGAAGACCTGGTTTTATGATTTGAAATTAAAGGAGGCCTAATTAGAAAACAAAATAGGGTTTTTGCAAAGTACTTTTATGAACAAACATGCATGATGATGTCATGATGATGCACAAAGTAGAAACCACGAGCGATTTCCTGGTAGTGATTTTAGCGGGGTGCTACATTCTCCTCCTTTTGTTCATCACTCTCCTCCTCTTTTTCATCTAATGAGATTTCAGGTTCATCAATTTCTTCTTCCATAGGATCCTGCAAGGCATTAGTCTCTTCCATTTGTGGAAAGCATCTATTAAAATATTCAAGAATATAGCCATTTTCATCCTTGTAATTATCAAAGCAAAATTTAAGTATACCATACACCTCATATTTGTAAGGTGGATCATCAATATTTTCAAGCAAACTAGCAAGTTCAAAAGCACCCTTCCAAGCAATAAATTCTTCAATTTGTTCCGCATTATAAAAGTCATAAATTCCTTTAGCATAGGAAGATATGGTATCATTATCACTATACTCACATTGAAAAGGGAGGTGTTTATACCTCTTTCTTCAACAAGACTCATCATAGCAATAAGTAACATTATAAGTAGAGCACACATTCCTAGCAATGGTATACAATCTATCAATTTGTTCCCATAAGTGTTTCCCTTTTTGTGACAAGCGGTGTTCCTTATAATAATATTTTTTATCTTCCATGAACCCACCTTGCCAATAAGCTTCAGTTTCATAGAAACCAACCATTGCCAACAAGCATGATAAGGCAAGACAATAACAGACCAACGAAAATAACAACTAGAGTAGGAACTATTTTTTTGTATTTTCAATAAAGGAAGAAGCAAACAAGGCAGAAATAAACTTAGCTTGAACAATAGTGAATCCAAGTGAACTTGATAAATAAAGCTATGCTCCCCGACAACGGCGCCAGAAAATAGTCTTGATGACCCACAAGTATAGGGGGTGTATCGCAGTATTTTCGAGGGAAGTGAAACCCAATTTATTGATTCGACACAAGGGGAGCCAAAGATTATTTATAAGCCTTAACAACTGAGTTGTCAATTCAGCTGCACCTGGAAACAATCTTGCTCACAGCAGTTTTACAGTAGCAACAGTTTTGTAGTAGGAATAGTAAAGTAGCAGCAGTAGTAAAGCAAGGACAGTAGTAACAAAAGCAGTAAAAATGGGATTCGAGTGCGGTAGGCATATGGATGGATGGATGGGCGTTGCATGGACAAGACAATTCACATAGCAATCAGAACATAGGGCAATTGCAGATAAATAAGATAAAGCACCCAATTACTAGACAATCCTAGGCATGCGTTCCATATATAGTCATACGTGCTCGCAATGAGAACTTGCACAACATCTTTTGTCCTGCCAGCCCGTTTGCAGCAGGGCCTCTAGGGAACTACTGACAATTAAGGTGCTCCTTTTAATAGAGCACCGGAGCAAAGCAATAACACTCCATGAACACATGTGATCCTCGCCTCAAAGCCATTCCCTTCCGGTTATCCCGATTTCTGTCACTTCGGGGCCATAGGTTCCGGACAATAACATGTGTATACAACTTGTGGAGAAGACCAAAAACAATACTATCATAATGGATCAATAACAAGTTCAGATCTAAAATCATGGCACTCGGGCCCTACTGACAAGCATTAAGCACAACAAGTCGCAACAAAGTCATAAAGCACTAATAAAAGATACTAGGCACCATGCCCTAACAATCTGATGCCATTACATGAACGATCTCACCCAATCCCTACCATCCCCATAGCCTACAGCGGGGGATTACTCACTCATAGATGGGGGAAACATGGATGGTCGATGGAGATGATGGTGAAGATCGATGGAGATGGCTCCGGGTGCACTTCCCCATCCCAGTAGGGTGCCGGAACAGAGACTTTCTGTCCCCCGAATCTCCCCTTCGGTGGCGGCGGCGCAGCGGAACTTTTCGTGCAAAAACGTGAAACCCCCCGAAGTGTTTAGGTCAGAAGGCTTCTTATAGGCGAAGAGGGAGACCAAGAGGGTGCCTGGGACAACCACACCATGCCCTCGCATGGCCAGGCCCAGCCCGCGCCTGGGGGGGTGTGACCAGCCCTTGGCCCTCCTCCGTCTCGTATCCTGGCTCCTAGAGTCTTCTAGAAAAATAGGCACTTTGGCTTTTGTCCCGTCCAATTCCGGGAATATTCATTTTCTGAATTTCCTTGAACCAAAAACAGCAGAAAACAGGTAGCTGGCACTGTAGCTCTTGCGAATAGGTTAGTCCAAGAAATCATATGAAAAGTACTCCAATGTGTGGACAAAACACAAGAAAGTGGATAAAACTAAGCATGGAGCATCTAAAATTATAGATACATTTGCAATGTATCAATGGGGTTTCCCAAAGACAGATATACTTATAGGAGCCGAGAGAGAGCAAAGAGGCGACGGCAGGAGGAGGAGGGAGACAGGTTCACCGAGTTGCTAGGAACACTTTGAATGCATCAGCAATAGATTGACGAACTTCGAGGAGCAGCGCGCCTGCAAGATCCTGTACTCGATATTACCGCCGTCCCATCTGAGCGGAGAAGTAGCGTGTCTGAATCGGAGGTCCCCTCTGACGATGCACGTATGGTAGATGGCGGTCCCGGCTACCCCGTGGATGGAATCAAGGAGCAGGCATCTTGTGAGCTTCATCAGAAGGTGAAGAACCTATCCATCAAGGTGGCGGTCGAATGTGCTTTACCTTGTCCACCTGGCGCACGCTGGCATGGCCGTGAGATTCCAGCTGGCTATGCTAAAGTTGCTATGGATGAAATCGCAATGGGGTGGGACTCAATGGATCTTGACATCCCTGGACCTGAAGGTGAGAGGGCACTCAGAGAAGTACTAGGTGGTATCATTCTATGGGACAAGAACAACATCAAGCTTCTAGGCTGGACGCCAAAGCCAACACCGCCTCCGAGTCATCGCATGTCACCTTCACCTCCATCACCTGCAAGAAGCCCACCCCATGACTACGACCACCACAGCCCGAGTCCATCTCGATCTTCACCGCAGCCTCCGATTAGTACAAAACGACGCAGCACCCCAAAACGACAAATGTCGCCCCTCCCAAGAGTACCTCATAAGAATCTTCCCATCAGACCTTACGATCGTACTGACGAGGAAAATGCAGCAATCACAAAGGCCCATTGTGATGCGCATTTTCAAAAGAAGAAACCCGAGCCCGCCCCGGTATACACCGAGAAGCAAAAAGCGTATGCACATTCTTTTCTGAACACAAAATCGCAGTATGAGTTGCACCATAAGCCAGATGACTATGTACGCACACTTCGGAAGGAAGCAAAGAAGAGCAAATCAAGTAGAAGTGCAAGCGGGAGAAAATCATCAGGTCAAACTGCAACCGGGAAAAGAATGGACGCCCCCCAGCTCGGGAAACAGGCCAAAAAATCGATCCCACCCTTCCAGGTGTTATCCTATGACACGTCCCAGCAGGATATGGAAGAAGCTAAGAAGCTTGCGGCCGCTATGAATGTGACTGTTGAGGAATTGCTAGGTGCCTAGGACGAAAAGTTACCCAAGGCTCAGGTAGTCCCTACATATGTCCCAGGGAAGCCTCTGGTCAGCTTTGAGCAGTTCCAACAACTGCCAACACTAATGCAGAGTTTACATAACTCGTACTTGAAAGTCGTAAAGCATGAGAGAATAATGATCGTGGAGAAAGTCCCACATGACTACTACTTCCGAGAAGAAGAGTTCCATGTTGAGTTTCCAGAACTCTTCCAGTTATACAGTTTCGACGCCCTCGACAAAAGTCTCATGAGTTGCTATTGTCTGTAAGTTGTTGAATTCATTGTCTATATATAAGTTGTTCATTTTTTCAGTTGTTCAGTTCATTGCATATAATTATACTCATTATATCCTTTTGTACTCTGTTATTATGCAGAATGAAGATCATGGAATGTAAAAGAAGGTCACTCTTTAGTGTTGGGTTCATTGACCCATATAAAATACATTGTAATACGCTAAAGGATAAACCCGAGGAGACGCGGCAAAACCTTCTAAGGTTTCTAACAGAGCAACATTTCTGTGACCACATATTGTTTCCTTATAATTTCCGGTGAGGGTCTTACTATGTTGTACACATTCACTTTTTCTTACTCGATGTTAAATGTAATTGATGAGTTACTGATGTATATATAAACGTGTGCAGTTTCCACTGGATTCTCATGGACATTCAACTTGATAAGGGAAGAGTTGAAGTCATGGACCCATCGAAGAGACCCCTGCAGCAGTTTAGGGACATGCAGCATTGCTCCAGAGGTAATTTTCGTGCTACATCGGTCTCTTTATTTGATTTCCTGAGATATCACGTAATAGATAACTCATTCATTCATTTTCTTTGCCGGGAAGGGTTTGGAGAATGTTCAAGAGTAGGGTTACGGGTTCCTTTAGTAAGGAGCTGACGTTTACTACGGTCTCGGTAAGTAATACGTGATATGTTTGCGCATCTCTTTAATTCTAGTTTCAACACAATTATGATCCTAGATTATAATTTTGATTGAATTCTATTCTCGTAAAGTGCGCGAGGCAGCCACAGGGGACGAATCTATGTGGATACTACGTTTGCGAGTTCATTCGCATGTTTACCACTGAGCACAATGATAATAGAGTCGACGTAAGCAATACATTCACAACCTTATTTTATTACCGTCACTTTTTGTTATCATGATTAATATTCATATTGATCTCCTTTTCTTATATAGTTTCAGAGAAAGCGGGATCATCTCCTACCAGAGCAACGCGTACTAGGACTTGCTGAAGAACTGGCAGGATTCTTGATGACCGAGATGATGGATGACGCCGGGGTATTTAGCGTGAATAGGCGCTACCGATGATCCCCGACCGTGTAATTAAATCATCGAATTGTGATCTCCATGTAACTATCATGATCATGTATATATTTGTATGCTCGATCTTAAGAGAAGTTATCTTATGTATGCACAAACGTGTACGGTATGTGGCAGCGTAGAAAACTATTTTTGAAATGAAAAAGAGAAAAAAA
The DNA here is from genome assembly GCA_910589775.1 of Avena eriantha. Taxonomy (NCBI): domain Eukaryota; kingdom Viridiplantae; phylum Streptophyta; class Magnoliopsida; order Poales; family Poaceae; genus Avena; species Avena eriantha. The sequence goes on from OU342741.1 coordinate 390,412,435, forward strand.
GATACAAATTGAATTCTCTGCCGCGGCAGAGAAAGTGCCTAAACTTCTGTCACGACAGAGAACCATTTGTCCCGGTTCGTAATAGGAACCGGGACTAATAGGGGGGCACCCAGCGCCCACAAAGACGGCCATGATGATACCCATTGGTCCCGGATGGTAACCGGTCTGGGACTAGTGGGGCTGGCCTTTAGTCCCTCCCCTCCAGTCCCGGTTACAAGGACCGGGACTAAAGCCCCTTACGGGCCGGGACTAGAGGCCATTTTTCCACTAGTGGACCAGTGTCATTGAATTGTGTGTTCTCTTCAGAGACCGCACATGGATCCACCAGTGTCATTGCATGTGTGTTCTTTTTACTAACAACAACTAGAGTCATTGCATGTGTGTTCTTTTCACAATCTACCTATGGATCCACCAGTGTCATTGCATGTGTTTTCTTTTTACTAACAAGAACCAGTGTCATTGCATGTGTTTTATTTTTACTAATCACAACTAGAGTCATTGCATGTGTGCTATTTTTACTAACAACAACAGAGTCATTGCATGAGTGTTCTCTTCAGAGACCACACATGGATCCACCAGTGTCATTGCATGTGTGTTCTTTTTACTAACAACAACCAGAGTCATTTCATTACTATTATTTTCATATACCACATATGGATCCACCAGTATCATTGAAATGTGTGTTCTCTTAAGAGACCACACATGCATCCACCAGTGTCATTGCATATGTGTTATTTTTACTAACAACGACTAGAGTCATTACATGTGTGTTCTTTTCATAATCCACCAATGGATCCACCAGTGTCATTGCATGTGTGTTCTTTTTACTAACAACAACCAGTGTCATTGCATGTGTGTTCTTATTACTAACAACAACTAGAGTCATTGCATGACTATTCTTTTCACATACCACATATGGATGCACCAGTCTCATTGAAATGTGTGTTCTCTTCAGAGACCACACATGGATCCACCAGTGTCATTGCATGTGTGTTCTTTTTACTAACAACAACCAGAGTCATTGCATGTGTTATTTTTTCACATACCACCTATGGATCCACCAGTGTCATTGTGTCGTGGTGGTGCACGGCAGATGCCATGTATAGGCTAAATGTGGGGACTAAATGCACTAGGGGAATCCAGGGAGGGATAGTGGGTGATTCCACACACAGAAGCTTTGTATTTGATCCTCCTTCGTAGGTTATAAATGCTCCTAGAGCTGTATTGGGGAGAGGAGGAAGAAAGAACTCTCTTACTCTCGCCGCTAGCTAGCCCTTAGAGCAATCTCCCAAAAACTAATCAGTCAAGAATCAACCGCCTCTACAGAAGCCCTAGCCCTCCTTATATAGGGGTGGCTAGGTCTCCACTTACGGAATACGTGGAGGCATATTCTAGGGAATATGTCTCCTCCCAAAATAGTAAGCCGACCGGGTTACTTTCCCCGTATCATCCATGCAGATGCTACGTGAGCCTCTGCGGCGCCTGTGTCACCCGACATTGGCTTCATCACTTTTGTCGGCCACGCCTCGATGGTCCGGCCTCTGTCCGCTTCGCTCACGCTTCGCGTACAGCAGCCACCTTTTGACCAGCGAGATACCTTCCTTCTCTTGCAATCTTGATATAACCCGGATCCTATATAGAAGACCCGGACATACCTGTTCCTGCATACAAGTTAGATATATCTTACCGACTTACGGCTTAAGACGGTTGAGACCATGTAAGGTGGACGTCCCTGGTCCGGGTTACTCCGTGATCCGGCCTGCCTTGAGGTGACTCGGCCAGCATTTGCTTTGACCTTGCCGAACCTCGGCTAACTCGGCATTTATACCCAGAAGTGACCCTATCCGGGGGTATCCCCCCAACATTAGTCCCCGAAGTGGTGAGGTCTTAGCTGCCTTAGCCGCTAAGGCCACAACAGGTTCAACTTCACTGAGCTCTGTGTTCCTTTTCCCTTGGCACATTCCATGTTTTTACTATGGATTCCTTAGTCCCCGAAGCTGGTGCGGTCTTAGCTGCCTTATCTCGGATTCTATGGATTTACTTTCCCTTGGCACATTCCAAGTTTTTACTTGCTGGCCGGGTTACCACATACTCATCCGGGTTTCTCTTCCTTCTCTCGTACGCTTCCCCATGTGGAGGATAATCATCACATCGCCTCATTTTAAGGGCCAGCCACAGTAACCGCCGCAGTAATTGTCAGTCATCACTGTAGCGCACGTCACATCGTTCCTGCCTCCGCGTTATCTGTATCATAACGTCACGTCATGGGATGCGCTGCGCTCTGTGGCCTTCTGTGTGGCTCGACGCTGATTGGTTAATCCGGATTGTACACGGCCACACGGTGTGGCCCGTTCGCAAACGTGATCCCACTACTCCCCTGAGTTAGCGGTTAAATAGGGGAGGGGCGTGCCCCTTAGGACCGTTCCTCACTTCCACGCCCCTCTGCCCCATCTTTTTCCTCATCTTTCCCCGCGACAGCACTGCCGCCACCATGTTTGAGCAGCTGCACCGCCGCCGCTCTACTTCCGCGCGCACCTGCGCCGCCATCGCCTCTGCGCACCTCCTCCGCCACAGGTCCCCGTCAGTCCAGGCCGCTGCCACCCACCGCTGCTAGCACCAGTGAGAGCAGTGACCTCGAGATGACAGAAGAAGAGCTCGCCATCGCCGAGCAAGAGATGGAGGATGATGCTGTGAATGCCGGCCACGACGCGTGGGCAGGCTCCTGTGTCTGCCAGGATGACCTGGACTGGCTCTATCGGACCAGGCGCATCCCGGAGGGCGTCGCCGCGCGCCTCGCCTCCTCCGAGCTTGCCCCCTCACCCAATCCGGGTGAGTACGTTGTGTTCCTATCACACTTCTAGTAGGGGTTCGGTTTGCTAGTTAGCGATTTTTTCCACGACTAGTTGAACACATACGAGCTCCAGCCGCATCACCTTCCAGCCAATGCCATCACATCTCTCTCCGCCTTCGCCTCCCCCATCGAGGGTTATGCCGGATTATGGCCCGCAAAGGAGCTATGGATCCGGTTCTTTGGCCTCCGCCGGAATGTAATTTCGAATGTAGAACTAGATCTGGAGGACAAACAACTTACATAGTTCGGTGCTGCATCAATTTCTCCCTAGAGGCTGTATGTCTTCCCCCGAGTTACTGGGTGGGACTCCTGCAAGGGATGGGCCCGGACCTTCTTCTATGTCCAGAACAGCACCACTGAAGATCTGATCCGGTTGCGCCCCTATACTCCGGGTCCTCCTAACCCGGAGTTGTGGGACGTTATCCCCAAGAAACCCACAGTGTTGGCCAACCAAGTCAACAAGAGGTTCAAGGAGCTGAAGGACCTCGGATTGCGCAACGAGGATGCCATGATCACATTCGTCCGCAACCGGATCTCCCCCCTCCAGAAACACACACACAAAGTGTGCCACATGAGCTGGGGCCACGACCCCAACCGGACCTCGTCTTTCGAGTTAAGCAATACAGAGATTTACCGCCGGGTCAAGGCCCTGTTCACCACCCACAAGGACTTCTCCTCTTATTGGACATGGGGGATTGAACACTTTTGCCGGGATAGGCTTCCTCCGTTGGTAAGTCTCGCACCCCAAACTTTCTTTCGAATTGAATCATATGTCGGTCTTTTGTTGTAGATTTTAATCCTGTTTCCTTTCCTTTTCCTTAGATGTTTCTTCAGCAAACCATCGAGGATGGCACCGACCCTACCCTCAAATGGGCGCCTGACCGGGACACCTCGGACGAGGAAGAACCTGATCAGGAGATGTTCCTCCCGATGTTGGACGCGACCAAGCGACCTACCGGTAAACTCTCTTCTATTAGAGATTGGCCCGACGATGAGGATGATTCAGATGTTGAGGTGATGGAAGCATTTGACATTGTCCCCCTTTCTTATGCTTTTCCGGCATCAGCTAACCCCGGTGGGCAGATCCATGAAGATCCTCCCCTTGCCATGGGTGATCCTGTTCCGGTTGCGCCGAAGAAGAAAAGGGGAGCCGCATCAACCTCTTCCTCCGGACCTTCTCAGCCCGTCAAAAGGAGAAAGAAGTCCAGAGACAAAACTGCCACCAAGCCTGCAACCAAGGCCACAACTCGAAGGGCTCGGAAGCCCAAGGAGCCCCTGACATCGGATGAGTAAGCCTCTTCTCCCTTTACTATTTTCTTGTCCTTCTTTTATTACATCTTCTTATTCAACAATGCTTGATTTGGCAGGGCTGCGGTGGAGGTCCCACAAAGTGGATCTGGCATTGCCTCCCCAGTTCGACACAGCCCTTCTCCCCCTCGCAGCGAGGATTCACGTCCGCTGAGCCCAATCCTGGAGGGTCCAGCGGCTGCTCCCGGTTCCAGCCCACCTCATCAAGAAGAGGGCAACCTTGGAGCGTGGGATACCGGCTCTACCGAGGCAACGGCCACCACTACTTCGGCTCCGCCGCAACCAGCTACCACTGAGGTTCCCTCAGTTCCTCCACCAAAGAAGCAACCAGCACCAGTATCAGCACCAGTATCAGCACCAACTCTGGCACCAGCAGCAAAGGCAATAGCAGCAGCACCAAGCCCCTCCGCCTCGTCCGAGTCTTCTTAGTCTCGGTGAGAAAGCACCAAGGTCGCTCCCAAGGGTAAATCTGCTGCAACAACTTCCACTTCTTAGCAGCATCCTAAGGGCAAAAAGACCCCTGACGCCACTAGGGCAGCGTCCATCGAGGCTGGACAGCGCACGCTCGCTTCCATGCTCCCGAAGAAGACTCCGCCACCGAAGGGTGCCCCTACCGAGCCAGCTGATGCGCAACAACTTGTTTTGCACACCAGCCCAACCCTTGCTCAGGTTGAGAGGAGGGAAGCACATGCCAAGGGTTTGGTAGCGCCCCACATGCCTAGCAGCGAAGATACCCTCCGACTTTAATTGAATTCGTAAACAACTGGAACAAGGCAGAGTTCGTCCACAACGACAACCTCCCGGAGAAGTTCGGTCCCGCCGAATTTTCAGCACAGATGAATACTGCCACCAAGGCAATTAACCTCGCGGGTCGGATGATGGAGGTAAGTTAGTTCTTGTTTTCCTTAAGATTTTGTAGATATTAACGATATAACCATTAGTCCCCGAGCCTCCGGGGGAGTAACCTGTTACTCGGTCGGATGCTCCTTAGAAATTTAACGTAGCTCCTTGATAACTTCGAATATGCACACACCTAGAGGCGGGTTAACTTCCACTTGGCCCGGATCTTTGTACACTTCGAATATGCACACACCTAGAGCCGGGTTAAGTTCCACTTGGCCCGGATTTTGTACACTTCGAATATGCACACACCTAGAGCCGGGTTAAGTTCCACTTGGCCCGGATTTTGTACACTTCGAATATGCACACACCTAGAGCCGGGTTAAGTTCCGCTTGGCCCGGATTTTGTACACTTCGAATATGCACAAGACTAAGCGACCTTTTTGCATTCCTTTTAGGTGACCACCAACCGCCGAAGCGCTGAGTTTCAGCGTCTACTGGACACTCAGAAGATGTTGCGTGCAACGCATAATGCACTTCTCGCTGAATACGAGAAAAGGGGTTAGTTCCTTCCTTGGCATTTTCTCGTTTTTCTTCGTCTTTTTCTGCCGAGCTAACCCATCATTCGGTTTCCGTAGCTGGGGTGGAGGCTGAGAATATCCTCATGAGGAAGAATTTGGATCAGATTAAGGGTAAGTTATTTTTGCTCAACTTTGCTATGCTTTCTATCTCTTTTTCCCCGTGGTTCGGCAAACATTCATACCTCGGCTCTGCCGGGTCAACAAACTATTTCAGCATCTCTTGAAGATAGTGTGCCCGTGCCTGATATGATGCTGCATTTTCTCAAACAAGCAGGGCAGCATCAGGCCGAACTTAAGAAGAAAGACGACGAGCTTGCCCTCCTCCGAGCCAAAGATGATGAGATTGCCAAGCTCAAGGAATATATGGAGAAGCTAAAGGCGCAGCACCAAGCCGAACTTCAAAAGGCTGGCCAGGACTATACTGAAGAGCGGGAGCGCCTCACCCTCCAGATTTCCAAAGACCAAGAGCTTCTCGAGGAGGCGGACGTCAAACTCGAGTCGGTGAATATTGAACTTGTGCAGCTTCGCAAAAGGTGCGATGACTGTACTAAGGAGTTAACCCAGATCCATAGCCATATTTCCCGTAAGTTATTTTCCTCCGTCCGGCATACTTCTCCCGGGTTGCTTCTCATGTCTTTTCCTTACTTGTTTCTCCTGTCTTGTTTTCAGGCAAATTTCTAGAGGGCAACGCCATTGCGAGCACCGCTGTTGCTAAGTTCCGCCGAGAGAGGGGTACCCCCATTGCTCCTGATACTGAAGAAATTCCCTATGACATGGAGGATCTGTTGGTCAGCTTATCTTCTCACGTGGAAATCGTGAAGAACTATGGCAAAGATATCCTCAACGTGGCAGTTCGGATCTTCAACATCTTTTGGCCTGAGGAAGATACTCCAGAGGGGACCGCAGTTCTCGTTGACAAATTGATGGAATGCGAGACCCAGCTCGACCTTTGGAGGGAATCCGCTGGCCGTGCCGAAGCTGAGACCGTTCTCCACTACGTGCTTACGTGGTACGAGAAGATCGACCTCAACCTCCTAGCGCGTATGCGCACCGAATCCAAATGGTCCAGCGACCCGGAGTGGATTGCTCAGCGTAAGGCCTGCACCCATAGCCTCATCGAATATGCGCCCATTCACGAATGGAACGAGGGTCCGAGCTTCCTTGGTGCCGATGATGCCGAATATGCTGAAAACGCAGAAGATGGTTCGAATGAAGACGAAGAGGACGATGCCTCGGACGTCGAAGATAGCTAAGATGACGCCGAACTTCCTCCTCCTACCGATCCTTGAGCGAAAATCTTTAAAGTTTATCAGATCCCGGATATGCTGGGTGCGGTTGTATCAAGTGCACAAGTAATATTTTGCTACTAAGTTTTTATGCTGGATTGACTTGGGCGTAGTCCCCGAGTTTCATTTTCTCGTTCTTCCAATATTTTTGCTCGGCTCGCGTCTACCTTGGTTCGGTTTTATGACTTACGAGTCCGAGCTTGAAAAATTGTCTTAACAATACTTGGAAACTTTGGGATTAGCTCAAAATAATTTAGCATGATAAATTTAAAGTATACATATGGTTAGTTCGAAAAACAAATATCGGCTCGATTAAGTTTTTTCCCTTAGTCGTTTTTCATGTGCTACGCAATTCCAAACTTGTTCTCTTGATTGCCATGAAGCCAAATCTTGTTGGACAACAGCAAGTCGAAGAGTTAGTTTCTTGGTGCTCACACATTACTAATCCGACCTAAGCAGAAGCGACTTACGACAGCCAACGTAAAAATAATAAACGCAGAAGACAACTAAAATTACTAAGGCAGTCCCCGAGTTACTGCTCGAGGTGCCAAGATTTCATTGATAGGCTCATTACCGGCATACATACCGACATATGAGGAACTCGGATACATACACTTCTCTGCTAAGGGTGGAAAGGACGAAGTAGTGCTACATTCCATGGACGTTTAGATTCCTTGCCGGACATGTCCGCCTTGTTCTTTTCCTATAGCTTTGCATCGATAAGATAATAAGAATCGTTGTGCAATGCTTTGCTCACAATGAATGGCCCTTCCCATGGGGGGATAACTTGTGCATGCCAGCAGTACATTGTACCAACCGGAGTACCAGATCGCCTTCCCGGAAAACTTGGGGGCTTACTTTCTTGCTATGATAGCGTCGAAGATTTTGCTGATATATGGCGGATCTAGACAATGCCAATTCTCCCACTTCTTCCAGCAGATCAACATCATTTTGCTGGGCTTCTTGCACTTCGGCTTCTGTGTATTGGGTGACCCTAGGCGAATCATGTTCTATGTCGGCTGGTAATACAGCTTCTGCCCCATATACCAGAAAGAACGACGTATAGCCAGTTGACCGATTTGGAGTTGTTCTTAAACTCCACAGTACTGCTGGTAGTTCTTCTATCCAGCACCCTGCTGATCTTTGCAGCGGCTCAATGAGCCGGGGTTTTATCCTAGATAATACTAATCCGTTGGATCTTACCACTTGTCCGTTCGATGCGGGGTGGACTACCGAGGCAACGTCCAGCCGGATCTTCTTATCTCGGCAGAAACGTGCAAATGCTCCTTTAGCAAAGTTTGTGCCATTATCTGTTATGATACTGTGAGGATAACCGTATCTCAAGATGATGTCTTTGAGAAATGTTACGGCCGTAGCTCCATCACATTTTCTTATTGGCTTCACTTCAATCCACTTTGTAAACTTGTCCACCATGACCAAAATGCCGGTTTAAACGGGCTGACCATATCCAAGCACCATACATCAAATGGCCATGTAATTGGTATGGTCTTGAGCTCCGACATTGGCATATGTGTTTTTGTCGCATATCTCTGACAGCCATTGCACTTTCTCACCAGATCTTCCACTTGTTCTAAGGCACTTGGCCAGTAAAACCCATGGCGAAAAGATTTTGCTACCAAGGCTCTGGATGAGGCGTGATGTCCACATTCCCCTTGATGTATATCTCGGAGGATTTCAAGTCCTTCCTCCGGATCAACACATCGCTGGAGGACATTGGTCACACTCCTTTTGTATAACTCGGAATTCATGATCGTCTATGCTTTCCCTCTCCTCTGAGTTTGCCTGGAAAGTACCTCCTCAGTGGGTAAGGTTCCGTCTCTCAGGAATTGGAATATTGGCCATGCCCAAGCTGGTACAGCCCTCACTGGGAATATTTCCTCATCAATTTCCATCAGATCCACCGGCATAACTTCTACCGGATCATGCTGTGCAGTCCCCGGGTTTGTCGTGGCAGTCCCCGGGTTTGCCAAGGTAGTCCCCAGGTTTCGCGAGCCACTTCCTTCAACAATGTCCATGGGCGCAGCCTCTGATTCCGGGATAAAAATTGAGTCGGACTCCAGGGATGGCCTGATGGAGGCTTTCCTGAGGTGCTCCAATGCTACGCCTGGTGGAATTGCTTGTCGGGTTGAACCAAGATGCGACAATACGTCGGCAGCCTCATTCTCCACCCGCGGTATATGGTGAAATTCACATCCCTCAAAGTAACCAGATATTTTCTGCACATGAAATCTGTATAATGCCATGTTTGCGTCCAAAGCATCCCATTGCCCGGAGGCCTGCTGGACTACGAGATCTGAGTCACCGAAGCATTGGATCCGATGTATACCAACTCCTTTGCCACTTTGAGCCCATGTATAAGTGCTTTGTATTCTGCAACATTGTTTGATGCAGTGAAATGGATCTGCAGCACATATTTCAGCTGGTCCTTCTTTGGCGAGGTAAGCACAACTCCGGCACCTAACCCGGTTTTCGTTTTTGACCCGTCAAAGTGCATTATCTAGTAGTTCGGATCTGGCAATGGTGGTTCGTATTGCACCTTGGCCCAATCCACAAAAAGTCCGCCACAACTTGAGATTTAAATGCTTCTCTTCTGTCATATTGTGGCGCATAAGGTGCTAGTTCAATTGCCCATTTTGCAATCCTGCCACTTGCATCCTTGTTACTCATTATCTCGGATATGGGAGATTCACATATGACCTTGATCGGGTGTTCCTCAAAATAGTGTTTTAGCTTCTTAGCTGCCATATACACGCCGTATGCCACTTTATGATAATGAGGATAATTCTGTTTTGAGGCTGATAATAGCTCACTCAGATAATACACTAGCCTTTGCACCAACTTACCCTCTTCGTCGCGTTCTACCACAACTACCGCACTTACAACTCGGTTGGTTGTGGCTATATATAGCAACATTGGATCCTTTGATAGTGGAGAGGCTAACACTGGTGCAGTGGCTAACATTTTCTTTAAGTGAGCAAAGGCTTCGTTGGCCTGCGGCGTCCAAATGAACTTATCCGACTTTTTCATGAGTTGATAGAGAGCCAGTGCCTTTTCTCCCAACCGACATACAAACCAACTCAACGATGCCAGGCAACCAGTGAACTTCTGGACATCGTTAAGACACTTCGGCAGCTCCATTCGTTCTATGGCCCGGCTCTTAGTTGGATTGACCTCGATACCTCGGCTGGAGACGAGGAATCCGAGTAATTTTCCATTCGGGACACCGAAGGTACATTTCTCCGGGTTAAGCTTCATCCAGAACCTTCTTAGGTTCGCGAAAGTCTGCCTGATATCGTCAAGGAGCGTTTTGCTTTCCTTGTTCTTTATCACAACATCATCCACATACAACTGCACATTTTGACCAATTTGGTCATGCAAACTTTTTGCATACATCTCTGGTATGTTGCCCCAGCATTACGTAAACCAAAAGGCATGGTGCGATAGCAATAAGCCCCATACAGGGTGATAAACGCAGTCTTTATTTGATCATTCGGGTTCAGAGGTATCTGGTGGAAACCAGAATATGCATCAATGAACGACAACAACTCACACCCAGCAGTGGAATCTATGACCTAGTCTATCCTTGGCAGTGGGAACGGATCTTTTGGACACGCCTTTTTCAGGTTCGTGTAATCGATACACATACGCCACACCACTGCCACATTCGGATCGTCTTTCTTCTTCTCCACCAGCACCGGATTAGACAGCCAATCCGGGTAAAGCACTTCCATGATAAATCCTGCAGCCAACAACCGAGCTATCTCATCTCCTATGACTTTTCTCCTGTCTTCGGCGAAGCAACGGAGAGGTTGGTTCACCGGCTTAGCTCCGGGTCTCAGATTCAAAGAGTGCTTGGCCAACTCCCTCGGAACACCTTGCAAGTCCTGTGTGGACCAAGCAAAAATATCCCGATTCTCACGGAGGAAGTTGACAAGCTCGCTTTCCTATTTGTCATTTAACCCGACCCCAATTGTTACAGTACGCTTAGGGAACATATCATCAACAGGCACCTTCTTGGTATCTTTTGTCGCTTGGAATGAGACGCTTCCATGCGGGTTACTCGGTGCCGGCATATACTGCTGGGCGGATTGAGCTAATGCCGCCACCTCTTGGATCTTTCTCTTTTCTTGTGCTATCACGAGTGACTCGGCTAGGTTTGACCCGGCTGGCGCATACTCAATGGAACGTCGGAAATCTCCGGCTATAGTGATCACACCATTTGGCCCAGGCAACTTCATCTTCAGATAACTGATGTGGCAGCTCGCCATGAACTTGTTCAGAGCTGGTCTACCGAGTAACGCGTGATACGCACTTTCTAAGTTCACCACCTCAAACTCCAAATTCTCGGTTCGGCAGTTATCTCTTGTGCCGAACAAAACATCGACTCGGACCTTGCCTATGGGCTCACAAGAAATTTCTGGCACAATGCCATGGAAAGTTGTCCTTGTAGGTTGGAGCATGTTCTCCGAAATACCCAGCTTGCGCATCGTATCCGCATACATGATATTAATACTACTACCATTGTCAATCAGTACCTTGGAGAATCTTACATGGATGTTAGGCCCAATGAATGTTGGGTCCAACACCAATGCATATGAGCTTGGACTAGGCATAAGCTTGGGATGATCTTTGATGCTCCAGGTGATTTCCTGGTCCGACCAAGGCATGTACCTTGTCACAGCTGGCATTACCGCATTTACTTCCATATGTCGGCGCTGCAAGCTTTTCCTGTCTGTCTCTTCCGTAGTGAACACACAGTAGCTCTGATGGTGTTCTCTGTACTCATTTCTCCCCACGTTTCCGGGGTACCTATGATCCTGCTCGTTTTGGTTTTCCACCTGATGCACTGCATCCCTTCTCTCATGGTTGTCATACCTCGACGAAGCGGGAGGCAACATTAACTGTTGCGTGTTCGCTCCGGAGAGCAATTGCTGCCGGGGTAACTCCTGCCGAGGTTGATCATTCCGAGGTGCCTGAGCATTCCCCGAACCACTTTGTTCTATCTTTCGCATCCACTCACACTGCCTAGTTGTGTGACCCGCCGGTTTACTTGGATTAGGTGTGTGAAATTTACACGGCTGATCCAGCATTGCTTCATAAGTATACCTCGGACGGTCTTTCTTCTCTTGCCACTATTTTTTCTGCTCTGGGGTCCAAGTTTTCTTCCCATCATTCCTTGGCGTCCACTGCTATCCTCCAGATTTCTAACGTTGACTGCTTCCTGCTCCGGGTTGATCTTGATTCACAGCTGCAAGTTGTTGCGAACTGTACCGGTAATCCGGTCTGTCATCTCTTCTCTTACCTCGGTAATCATTCCTCCGGGATGACCCAGCTCCATCTCTCTGGTAATACTCCTCTCCTAACACATTTGAGGTGAGCTTAGGTTGCATCGGATCACCCAAAGCATATGAATCAACAATCCGGATCGTTTCTGCCAATGTAGTTGGCATATCTCTTTGCAACCTTTGCCATAGCATGCTTGCATATCTGCATCCTTGCGCAAACCAAGCTATGGCCTGTGATTCAATCACGCCCTCACACGAGTTTCGCACGTTGCACCAACAGGTTAAGAACTCCCGGTCTGTCTCATTCGGTCTCTACCTGCACATTGCTAGGGTTTGTGGCTTGTTGGGTCTCTGATATGTACTTGAGAAATTGCTAACAACATCTCCTCGAAATCGATCCAGCAGTTGATACTTCCGGGTGGCAAGTTGTTTAGCCATACCCTTGCTGGCCCATCCAACATCTGGGGTACATATCTCATAGCCCACCTCAAGTTGATTGTAGCAATTTTTACAGCAGTAGCATAGTTAATCAACCAATCCTCTGGCTTAGTGCTTCCGTCATATGTCTTTGTGCCTCTAGGTAACTGGAAGTTAGGTACTGGAGGTTCCTTCATGATCCGGGGTACAAAATATGCTAGACCCGGAGGACCTTGGCACTCAATTTGCTCCGACCTATACAGCCGATCCAGTTTTAACCTGGCGTCATCAGGCATTAAGTCTCTGCTTCCCAACCTTGATCCTATCACATGATAGTCCGGTCAGGGATAGCCAGCATTCACCATCTCCGAATTACCATCATTGTATCTATCTTGCTCCGGTGGAGCTGCCCTTTGTTGCATACCTTGGCCAGCACTGCGCTCTTGCGGTGGCATATTCCGCTGCTGCGGTTGACCTGCACCTTCCGCATTATGCTATCCGGCATTGCTGTTTACAGCATTCCTTTGACCGGCATTCCCTTGGTCATGGTTACCTCGGCCCGCTTCACCTCGGCTCACACTCCTTTGATCCTCATTTCTTTGCACTCCTTTTCCTTTCCCTGCCCTTGCCGGGTCATATGGGACTATCTGTTTATTCCTCCTGGCCGAAGTTACTACCTCTTCTCTCCTAGGACCACCATGAGGAGACGATGCGACCCCAGCGGATTTTTCTGGATTACCCACCGCTGAATGAACGATTTTGGAAGCCCCGGCTCTCTCTAGGTTAGCCCTGAGCAATTCCTCGTTCTGCTTGTTCGCGATTCGAACCAACTCGTTAACCCTATCTTGCTATCTTTGGCGGGCTTCACCCATCAGACCTTCTAACTCGGATGCGGCTGCATGTGCCGCCCTGAGGTTCTTTGTCGGGGTACTGTAATTCGGCAGCCCCACGGATAGACAGTTCTCTGATTCCTCAATCCTAGTATCACCCTCTTTGCTCATTTCACTCATGAGATTTCTCCCCTTCACTTTTACAGCATCTACTTTATTTGCCTTTGCATACTCACGCAGTGTCATGTTCAACGACTGCTGAGACGCGGCTATCTTTTTCGCACCCTCTAGTATTTTCTGCCTAGTTTCCTCTAGCTCGACCTGTGCCTGAGCAGGATCTACTGCTGCTGCTACTAGGTTTGCCAAGCTATCCATCGCCTGCTGCAGTACATTCTCAGGCCTCTCTAGTGGAGGACCTCTACTTTTCCTCGGTGCCCTAGGCGTTACCTCTGGATCTGGTGCCGGATCGTTGCTTGCGCCTGCATCTGGCGCAGTCGTCATCACCTTTGCACGGTCCGGGGAGCGAGTGATACGCGCCCCATGAACCACGCTAAGGGGTGACTCGCCTCCTTCGACGATGTGCCGCGGATGAACGCACGACACATCGACAACAACGTAGACCTTGTGCGCGCCGAGCTTGATGAAGAGGCCATTGCACAGAAGAGGGCGCGTGCCAAAGCAGCCTACGTTGTCGCTGACGAAGTCCAGCGCTCCAAAGCGCTGAACGAGCCCGGAGACGATGCGTTCGCCGGTGCCGATGAGGTTTCTCGTCCGGATCTTCACCCCTGCTAGCGCCGCTAGCCCCACGGTGGGTGCCAACTGTCGTGGTGGTGTCATGGCAGATGCCATGTATAGGCTAAATGTGGGGACTTAATGCACTAGGGGAATAGAGGGAGGGATAGTGTGGTGATTCCACACACAGAAGCTTTGTATTTGATCCTCCTTCACAGGTTACAAATGCTCCTAGAGCTGTATTGGGGAGAGGAGGAAGAAAGAACTCTCTTACTCTCGCCGCTAGCTAGCCCTTAGAGCAATCTCCCAGAAACTAATCAGTCAAGAATCAACCGCCTCTACAGAAGCCCTAGCCCTCCTTATATAGGGGTGGCTAGGTCTCCACTTAGGGCATACGTGGAGGCATATTCCAAGCATATTCCATGGAATATAGTAAGCCGACCGGGTTACTATTCCCCGTGTCACCTATGCAGAGGCTACGTGAGCCTCTGTGGCGCCTGCGTCACCCGACATTGGCTTCATCACCTTTGTCGGCCACGCCTCGGTGGTCCGGCCTCTATCCGATTTGCTCACGCTTCGCGTACAGCAGCCACCTTTTGACCAGCGCGATACCTTCCTTCTCTTGCAAGCTTGATATAACCCGGATCCTGCATAGATGACCCGGACATACCTATTCCTGCATACAAGTTAGATATATCTTACCGACTTACAACTTAAGTCGGTTGACACCATGTAAGGTGGACGTCCCTGGTCCGGGTTACTCTGTGATCCGGCCCGCCTTGAGGTGACTCGGCCAGCATTTTCTTTGACCTTGCCGAACCTCGGCTAACTCGGCATTTATACCCCGGCGTGACCCTATCCGAGGGTATCCCCCCCAACACATTGCATGTGTGTTCTTTTTACTAACAACAAACAGAGTCATTTCATGACTATTATTTTCACATACCAAATATGGATCCACCAGTGTTATTGAAATGTGTGTTCTCTTCAGAGACCACACGTGGATCCACCAGTGTCATTCCATGTGTGTTCTTTTTACTAACAACAACTGGAGTCATTGCATGTGTGTTCTTTTCACAATCCACCTACGGATCCACCAGTGTCATTGCATGTGTGCACTTCTTACTAACAACAGCCAGAGTCATTGCATGTGTGTTCTCTTTAGAGACCACACATGGATCCACCAGTGTCATTGCATGTGTGTTCTTTTTACTAACAACATCTGGAGTCATTTCTTGACTATTCTCTTCACATACCACATATGGATCCACCAGTGTCATTGAAATATGTCTTCACTTCAGAGACACACATGGATCCACCAGTGTCATTGCATGTGTAATCTTTTTACTAACAACAAATGGAGTCATAGCATGTGTGTTCTTTTCACATACCACATATGGATCCACTAGTGTCATTGCATGTGTGTCTTTTCACAATCCACCAATGGATCCACTAGTGTCATTGCATGTGTGCTATTTTTACTAACAACAACCTGATTCATTGCATGTGTGTTCTCTTCAGAGACCACACATGGATCCACTACTTTCATTGCATGTGTGTTATTTTTACTAACAACAACTGGAGTGTTTTCATGTGTGTTGTTTTCACATACCACATATGGATCCACTAGTGTCATTGCATGTCTGTTCTTTTTACTAACAACAACTGGAGTCATTGCATGTGTGTTCTTTTCACATACCACGTATGGATCCACTAGTGTCATTGAAATGTGTGTTCTCTTTAGGGACCACACATGGATCCACCAGTGCCATTACATGTGTGTTCTTTTTCCAACAACAACTGGAGTCATTGCATGTGTGCCATTTTTACTGACAACAACCAGAGTTATTGCATGTGTGTTCCCTTCAGAGACCACACATGGATCCACCAGTGTTATTGCATGTGTGTTCTTTTTACTAACAACAATCAGAGTCATTTCATGACTATTATTTTTACATACCACATATGGATCCACTAGTGTCGTTGAAATGTGTGTTCTCTTCAGAGACCACACATGGATCCACCAGTGTCATTGCATGTGTGTTCTTTATACTAACAACAACTGGAGTCATTGCATGTGTGTTCTTTTCACAATCCACCAATGGGTCCACCAGTGTCATTGCATCTGTGCTCTTTTTACTAACAATAGCCAGTGTCATTGCATGTGTCCTCTTCTTACTATCAACAGCCAGAGTCATTGCGTGTGTGTTCTCTTCAGAGACCACACATGGATCCACAAGGGTCATTGCATGTGCGTTCATTTTACTAGCAACAACTGGAGTCATTTCATGTGTGTTCTTTTCACATACCACACATGGATCCACATGTGTCATTGAAATGTGTGTTCGCTTAAAAGACCACACATGGATCCACCAGTGTCATTGCATGTGTGTTATTTTTACTAATAACAACTAGAGTCATCGCATGTGTGTCCTTTTCAGATACCACATATAGATCCACCAGTGTCATTGCATGTGTGTTCTTTTCACAATCCACCTATGGATCCACCAGTGTCATTGCATGTGTCCTCTTTTTACTACTCCCTCCGACCCATATTAGTTG